>DWLC01000001.1:0-15356 GCA_018249555.1 Ardaris aerata | reverse complement strand
TAAAAAATTAATTTATTATTGTATTTTAAACTGAATATTACAAAAAATCAATTAATATCAATAAAAAAAAAAAAAAATAAAAATATATAATAAAATCTATAGGAAAAATTTCATATATAGATAAAAATTTATGATTTTTAAATTTTATTTTTAATTTATTTTACATATAAATTTTAGTGTTAATTTTTAATTATTTTAATAATATTTAATTTAAATTTTTAGTAAATAAATTTAATTGAATTTAAGAAATTAAAATTTAGTAATATTAAAATTAATAACAAATTTTGTGCCAGCAGTTGCGGTTATACAAAAATTAATATAAATTTTTTCAGTTTATAATTAATAAATTAATTTAAATTAAATATTAAATTATTAAGTGAAATTTTAATTTAATTAAAAATTATTTTATGTTTATGAATTAATAAATTTAATTATAAACTAGGATTAGATATCTTATTATTATAAATTAAAAGTTATAATGCTAAAATATTAAATAATTAAATATTGAAACTTAAATAATTTGGCGGTATTTTAGTTCATTTAGAGGAATCTGTTAAGTAATTGATATTCCACGAATAAATTTACTTAATTTAATATTTTGTATATCGTTGTTAAAAAAATATTTTTAAATAAAAATAATATTTAAAAATTTTAATTGTAAAATTAGTTCAAATCAAGATGCAGATTAATATTTAAGTTATAATGGATTACAATAAATTTATTTAAAAGGATATTATTTTTTAAAATTTAATTAAAAGTGGATTTAAATGTAATTTTTTATATTTTTAAATAATGATTAAAAATTAAAATATGTACATATTGCCCGTCGCTTTCATTTAAAAATTGAAATAAGTCGTAACAAAGTAGAGGTACTGGAAAGTGTTTCTAGAAAGTCAAATTAGAGCTTGGAAAGTATTTCATTTACATTGAAAAGATATTATTTATTTAATTAATTTGAAGGGGGAAATTTAATTATTTAACTAATTAATAAAAAAAATTTTATTTTATAATATATATTTTAATGGGGGTTAAAGTATATTTAATAGAAAAAATTTTAAATTTTATAGTTTAATAGTATTGTGGAAGAAATTTTAAATAGTTTGAAAGTAATTTATATAAAAGTAAATTTTATTTATTGTATCTTGTGTATCAGAGTTTATTAATTAATTTTTTTGGTTAGATACTTCTCGAATTTTAAAAGAGATAATTAATTAATAAAGTTATTGTTTTATAAATATTTTAAATAATTAATTTGAAATGAAATGTTAATCGTTTTTAAAGATATCTAGTTTTTTTAGAAATAAATTTAATTTATAATTTTTAAAATAAATTTTTTAATATTAAAAAATTTATTTTAAAAATTTAATATTTTAAGGGATAATCTTTAAATTAAATTTTTATAATTAAAATAAATTAAAAATAAAATTTTTAAAATTTATATTGTTTATAATTTTTATTTTTTTATAAAAAATTTTATTGAAATTTAAAATTTTATATTAATATTTAATTTTTTATAAAAAAATAATTTTTAATTTAATAAAATTAGTAATAATGATAAAATTAGTATAATTATTTATTATAATAAATAAATTAATTAATAATTAATAAAAAGGAATTCGGCAAATATTTATATTCACTTGTTTATCAAAAACATGTCTTTTTGTTGGATAATTTAAAGTCGAATCTGCCCACTGATATAATTAAAGGGCTGCAGTATATTGACTGTACAAAGGTAGCATAATCATTAGTCTTTTAATTGAAGACTTGTATGAAAGATTTGATGAGATATAGACTGTCTCTTTATTATAATTAGAATTTAATTTTTTAATTAAAAAGTTAAAATAATTTTAAAAGACGAGAAGACCCTATAGAGTTTTATAATTTAATTAATTTTAAATTTATTTAAATATTTAGTTTTATAAATTAGTTAAATTTTTTTATTGGGGTGATAAAAAAATTTAATAAACTTTTTTTATTTATTTACATTAATTTATGATATTTTGATCCATAATTTATGATTAAAAGAAAAAATTACCTTAGGGATAACAGCGTAATTTTTTTTTTTAGTTCAAATAAAAAAAAAAGTTTGCGACCTCGATGTTGGATTAAGATAAAATTTAAATGTAGAAGTTTAAAATTTTGATCTGTTCGATCATTAAAATCTTACATGATCTGAGTTCAAACCGGTGTAAGCCAGGTTGGTTTCTATCTTTAGAAAAATTAAATATTTTAGTACGAAAGGATTAAATATTTTAAAAATTTTAATTTTAATTGAATTTTATTAATTACTTATAAAATAATTAATAATTATATTTTAAATAGATAATATATATATATATATATATATATATATACGCTATTTTGACAGAAAAATGTATTGGTTTTAGAAATCATTAATATATAATTAATTATATATATAGTAATTATAATAGTTGATTATTTAAATATTTTTATAGGTGTTTTTATATTAATTATTGGTATTTTAATTGGTATTGCTTTTTTAACTTTATTTGAACGTAAGGTTTTGAGTTATATTCAAGTTCGTAAAGGTCCTAATAAGGTTGGATTTATAGGTTTATTACAGCCTTTTTCTGATGCTATTAAATTATTTAGTAAAGAACAAATGTATTTAAATTATTCAAATTATTTATCTTATTATTTTTCTCCTATTGTAGGTTTTATTATATCTTTATTGATTTGAATGTTGATTCCTTATTATTTTAATATAATTAGTTTTAATTTAGGTATTTTATTTTTTTTATGTTGTATAAGATTAGGAGTTTATATTTTAATAATTGCTGGTTGGTCTTCAAATTCTAGTTATTCTTTATTAGGAGGGTTACGTGCAGTAGCTCAAACTATTTCTTATGAAGTAAGATTAAGATTAATTTTATTGTCTTGTATTGTTATAATTATAGATTTTAATTTATTAAAATTTAATAATTATCAAAATTTAATTTGATTTATTTTTTTAATATTTCCTTTAAGTTTATGTTGATTGTCTTCAAGATTAGCTGAAACTAATCGTACTCCTTTTGATTTTGCTGAAGGTGAGAGAGAGTTAGTGTCTGGGTTTAATATTGAATATAGAAGAGGAGGATTTGCAATAATTTTTTTAGCTGAATATTCAAGAATTTTATTTATAAGATTAATTTTTAGTTTAATTTTTTTAGGGGGCTATTCATTGAATTTATTTTTTTATTTAAAATTAGTTTTCATTTCTTTTATTTTTATTTGAGTTCGTGGTACATTACCTCGTTATCGTTATGATAAATTAATATATTTATGTTGAAAAATTTATTTACCGATTTCTTTAAATTTTTTATTATTTTTTATTGGATTAAAAATTTTATTGATTTAATTTGATTTATTTTTAGTATAATATTAAATTAATAGAATTTATTCTTTCTTAAGTTTTCAAAACAAATGCTTATATAACAAGCTCATTAATTTTAATTTAATTAAAAATTATTTTATCCCAAAATTTATTTATTATTGGGTTAAGAATAAAATAAGAAAAATATATTAATGTTAATATTTGTCTAGTGAGAATAAATGGATTTTCAACTGGTTGGGCTCCAATTCAAGTTAAAAGTCTTACTGTTGTTACTATAATTCAAAATAAAATTTGATTTATAGGATAGAATTGAATTCCTTGGATTTTTTTATTAAATGTAATTGGTAAAATGATTAAAATTAAAATTGATATTGTTAGAGCAATTACTCCTCCTAATTTATTAGGAATAGATCGTAAAATAGCATATGCAAATAAAAAATATCATTCTGGTTGAATATGGACGGGAGTAATTAGAGGATTAGCTGGGATAAAATTATCAGGATCTCCTAATAGATTAGGATTTTTAAAAATTAATATTAATAATATTATTAATAATATAATACTACCAATAAGATCTTTAAATGTAAAATAAGGATGGAATGGAATTTTATCTAAATTTCTATTAATTCCTAAGGGATTGTTAGATCCTGTTTGATGTAAGAATAATAAGTGAATTATAGTTAATATTATAATAATAAAGGGAAGAATAAAATGAAAAGAATAAAATCGGGTTAGAGTTGCGTTATCTACGGCAAATCCTCCTCAAATTCATTGTACTATTATATTTCCTAAATAAGGAATTGCCGATAAGAGATTGGTAATTACTGTTGCTCCTCAAAAAGATATTTGACCTCAAGGTAAAACATATCCTATAAAAGCTGTTGCTATTAAAGTAAATAGAATAATAATACCAATTATTCATGTATATTTAAATATGAATGATTCGTAATAAATTCTTCGTCCAATATGTAAATAAATACAAATGAAAAAAAATGAGGCACCATTAGCATGTAATGTTCGAATAAGTCATCCATAATTAACATTTCGACAGATGTAATTAACTCTATAAAAAGCTAACTCAATATTAGCATTGTAGTACATTGTTAAAAATAATCCTGTTATAATTTGAATTATTAAACATAAAGCTAATAGTGAACCAAAATTTCATCAGGATGAAATATTTGAAGGAGATGGTAAATCAATTAATGAATTATTAATGATTTTAATAATTGGGTGAGTTTTTCGTAGAGGTTTAAATTTATTTATCATTAGTATATATATATATATATATATATATATATATGTACGTTAATTAGATCTTCGTAAAGGTCCGTAAAAAATATTTGTAATTTTTACTACAATAATTAAAGTAATAAATAAGTAAATAATTATTATAATTATCAATAAAAAAGTTTGTTTGTTATATAATTTAGTTAAATTAATGTTATTTTCATTATTTATAAATAAGTAATAATTAAAAAAATTATTTATTTCATTTAAATTAATGTTTAAATTTATTCAATTTAGGTTATTTATTTTAGTAATTCTTATAGTTAAAATAAATAATAATATTAAAAATATAAAAAATTTATTTAATATATTGAATTTAAATAATTCATTTGATGCAATTCTTGATGTATAGATAAAAAGAATTAAAAGTCCCCCAATAAAAATTAAAAATAAAATATAAGAAAATCAATAAGAATTAGAAATTATTCCTGAAATTAAACAAGTTATTAAAGTTTGCAATAAAATTATAAGTCCTATGGAAATTGGATGTTTTAAAAATAATATATTAATAGATATTAAAATTATTGATAAAGATAGAAATATTTTTATATCAAAGAATAGTTTAATAAAAATAATAATTTTGGAGATTATTGATAAAGAATTTTTTTTTCTTTGAAGTTTTTAAATATAATAAATTATCTTTGATTTACAAGACCAGTATTTTAATTAAACTATAAAAACATTAATGAAAAATATATTATTAATTATTTTTATTATATTTATAGTTGGTAATTTAATTTTTATTTATAATCATAAGCATTTAATAATTATTTTGTTAAGATTAGAATTTCTTGTATTAAGAAATTATTTGTTAATATTATTATATTTAAGATATATTGAATTTGATATATATATATTAATAATTTTTTTAGTATTTTCTGTATGTGAGGGGGTTTTAGGGATTTCTATTTTAGTTTCTATAATTCGTACTCATGGAAATGATTATTTTCAAAGATTTAATTTATTATAATGATAAAATATTTATTTTTTTTAATATTTATGATATTTTTATGTTTAAAAAAAAATATATTTTGAATGGTTCAAATATTTTTAATAGTATTAATATTTTTATTTATAAATATGACTGTTAATATTATAAATTATAATAATTTAAGTTATATGATAGGTTGTGATATTATTTCTTTTGGTTTAATTTTATTAAGAATTTGAATTTGTTTATTAATAATTATATCTAGAGAGATAATTTATAAAAATAATGTATATATAAATTTTTTTTTATTAAATATTTTATTTTTAATAATTATATTATATTTAACTTTTTCTATTATAAATTTATTTTTATTTTATCTATTTTTTGAGGGTAGATTAATTCCTACATTAATATTAATTGTAGGATGAGGTTATCAACCTGAGCGAATTCAAGCTGGTATTTATTTACTATTTTATACTTTATTTGTTTCTTTACCTTTATTATTAGGAATTTTTTATATTTTTGTAAATACAAATTGTATATTAATTTATTTTTTAAAATTTTATAATTATAATTTATATTTTTTATATTTTTGTATAGTATTGGCTTTTTTAGTTAAGATGCCTATGTATTTTGTTCATTTGTGGCTTCCTAAAGCTCATGTAGAAGCTCCTGTTTCTGGTTCTATAATTTTGGCGGGGGTTTTATTAAAGTTAGGAGGTTATGGTCTTTTTCGTGTTTTAATTATTGTACCTAAAATTTCTTTAAATTTGAATTTTTTTTGAGTAATTATTAGATTAGTAGGGAGATTTTATATTAGATTAAAGTGTTTATGTCAAGTAGATATAAAGGCTTTAATTGCTTATTCATCTGTATCTCATATAGGGTTAGTAATTGGTGGATTAATAACAATAAATTATTGAGGTTATTTTGGATCTTATATTTTAATAATTGGTCATGGATTATGTTCTTCTGGGTTATTTTGTTTAGCTAATATTAATTATGAGCGATTTCAAAGTCGTAGATTAATAATTAATAAGGGTTTAATGAATTTTATACCTTCGTTAAGTTTATGATGGTTTTTATTATTATCAGCTGCTATAGCAGCTCCTCCTTCTTTAAATTTATTAGGTGAAATTAGTCTGATTAATAGAATAATAAGTTGGTGTTATTTATTAATATATTTATTAATATTAATTTCTTTTTTTAGAGCTGCTTATAGATTGTATTTTTATTCTTATATTCAGCATGGTAAAAATAATATAAGATTGTATAGATTTTATATTGGATTATCACGTGAATATTTATTATTAATATTGCATTGATTACCTTTAAATTTATTAATTTTAAAAATTGATTATTTTATAATTTGAGTTTAAATTTATTTTATTAATTATTATTTTACTTGAATAATTTAATTAAAATATTGATTTGTGGAATCAAAAATATGAAATTTTCATTTTGAGTTATTAATAAAGGATTTTCTATTTGTTTTGTAAGATTTTTTTTTTTATTTATATTTATATTAGTTAATTTTTTTTTTATGATTTATTTTATTATAAATGATATTATTATTTTTTTAGAATGAGAATTAATTTCTTTTAATTCAATTAATATTGTATTTTCTATTTTATTAGATTGAATATCTTTATTATTTATAATATTTGTTTTATTAATTTCTTCTTCTGTAATTTATTATAGAAGAAGATATATAAGTTCTGAATTAAATTTGAATCGATTTATTATATTAGTTTTATTATTTATTTTATCAATAATTTTATTAATTATTAGTCCTAATATTATTAGAATTTTATTAGGTTGAGATGGTTTAGGTTTAGTTTCTTATTGTTTAGTAATTTATTATCAAAATTTAAAATCTTATAATGCAGGAATGTTAACTGCTCTTTCTAATCGAATTGGGGATGTTTTTATTTTAATAGTTATTTCTTGAATATTAAATTATGGTAGATGAAATTATATTTTTTATTTGGATTTTATATTTAATGATTTTTTTATAAGATATATTGGATTAATAATTATTATTGCTGCAATAACTAAAAGAGCTCAGATTCCTTTTAGATCTTGATTACCAGCTGCTATAGCAGCTCCTACTCCAGTTTCTGCTTTAGTTCATTCTTCAACTTTAGTTACTGCAGGAATTTATTTATTAATTCGGTTTAATAATTTATTAATTGATATATTATTTTTAAAATTTTTATTGTTATTATCAGGTTTGACTATATTTATAGCAGGAATTTCGGCTAATTATGAGTTTGATTTAAAAAAAATTATTGCATTATCAACTTTAAGACAATTAGGCTTAATAATAAGAATTTTAAGAATAGGAATACCTGATTTAGCTTTTTTTCATTTATTAACACATGCAATATTTAAAGCTTTATTATTTATATGTGCAGGTGTTATTATTCATATAATAAATAATAATCAAGATATTCGGTTAATAGGAGGTCTTAGATTATATATTCCTTTAACTTCTTTATGTATAAATATTTCTAATTTATCTTTATGTGGTATTCCTTTTTTAGCTGGGTTTTATTCAAAAGATTTGATTTTAGATATATTAATAATAAATAATTTAAATATATTAATTTTTTTTTTATATTATTTATCAACAGGTTTAACTATATTTTATACTATTCGTTTAATAATATATTTAATAGTAAATGATTATAATTTATTATCAGTTTATAATTTATATGATGAAGATTATATTATATTAAAAAGAATATTTTTATTATTATTTATAAGAATTGTTATTGGAAGATTTTTGAGATGAATAATTTTTTTAAATCCTTATATAGTTTATTTACCTTTAAATTTAAAATTAATAGTTATTTATGTGAGTGTTTTAGGGTTTATAATAGGTTATTTAATTAGAAATATAAAAATTTATTCTTTAAATAAATTTTTATTAGTTTATAAGTTAAGTTTATTTTTATGTATAATATGATTTTTACCTAATTTATCAACTTATAGATTAAATTATTATTTTTTAAGTTTTAGTCAAAATATAATAAAAAAAATTGATATAGGTTGGAATGAGTTATATAGTGGACAAGGATTATATTATATTATTAAAAATTATTCTATTTTTAATAGTTTTTTACAAGTAAATAATTTAAAAATTTATTTATTTAGATTTATTTTATGAATAATAATTTTATTAATGGTTATTTTTTTAAATATTAATTAAAATTTAAATAGCTTAAAAATTAGAGCATAATATTGAAGATATTAAGGTGATAATTTATCTTTAGATAATTTATAAAAATTTATTTATTTTATTATTACAATGAAAATGTAATGTTTTAATTAAACTATATAAATAAATTTTATATAAATATAGAAATATTAATGATTTTATTCACTATAAATTAAGTTAGCAGCTTAATTATTTTATATTTCTTAAAATAAATAATTTAATTGGAATTTTAAATTCAATTATATCATTAACAGTGATTTACCTCTAATTTGGTTTCAATTAATAAATAATATAAATAAGGAGTTATAATTAACTCTTTCTTTTAAGTCGAAATTAAATGCATATTGCTTCTTATTTATTTTTAGAATAAATAATATAAGATAAATTAATAATAATATTTTTTGAGTGCAAATCAAATGTTTTAATAAACTATAATCCTAATTTTTAATTAATTGAAAATTTTAATTTGTTCAATTTAATATGTTTTGATTTCATTCGTGGTAAAGACCTAATAATAAGATAATAATAAAAAAAATTCTAGTTTTAGTTCAAATTATAAAATTTACTATTTTAAATGTAATAATTATAGGAAAAATTAATGCAATTTCAACATCAAAAATTAAAAAAATTACTGTAATTAAAAAAAAATGTAATGAAAAAGGATTTCGAGCGGATGATTTAGGGTCAAATCCGCATTCGAATGGGGAACATTTTTCTCGATCTTTAAAGGATTTTTTAGAGATAATTATTGATAATAATATTATTAAATTAGAGATAATAATAATTATTTTTAAAATTAATGATAATAGAATAATTATTTATATTAAAATATTTTAAACTTTTTGATTGGAAGTCAAATATACTAAATATATTATATAAATAATTAATTACCTCATCAATAAATTGAAATGTATAAAAATAATCAAACTACATCTACAAAATGTCAATATCATGCTGCAGCTTCAAATCCAAAATGATGTTTAAATGAAAAATGATATATTATATGTCGAATAAAACATGTTGTTAAAAAAATTGTTCCAATAATTACATGTAATCCATGAAATCCTGTTGCTATAAAAAAAATTGATCCATAAATTCTATCTGCAATTGTAAATGGTGCTTCATAATATTCATATATTTGTAAAATTGTAAAATAAATTCCTAATAAAATAGTAATAAATAATCTTTGTTTAGTTTGAGTAAAATTATTTTCTATAAGAGCATGATGAGTTCATGTTACAGTTACTCCTGAAGTAATTAAGATAATAGTATTTAAAAGAGGAATTTGAAAAGGGTTGAATGGTTTAATATTTTGAGGAGGTCATAAAGTTCCAATTTCAATATTAGGGGATAAACTTCTATGAAAAAAAGCTCAGAAAAAAGAAATAAAAAAAAAAATTTCTGAAACAATAAATAAAATTATACCTCATCGAAGTCCTTTTAATACATAAATTGTATGTTTTCCTTGAAAAGTTCTTTCTCGACAAATATCTCGTCATCATTGATATATTGTTAAAATAATGATTAAATATCCAATAATTAATAAATTTATGTTAAAATTATGAAATCATTTTACTATTCCGATAACTAATGTTATCGTTCCAATTGCTCCTGTTAAAGGTCATGGGCTATAATCTACTAAATGATAAGGATGATTGTTATGTATGTTCATTAATTTACTTCATTAGAATATAAAGTTCTTAAAATAGTAATTACATAAGATTGAATAATTGCTACGGCAAATTCTAAGGTTAATAATAAGATTTGAATGATAATTAAAATAATAATAAAGTAATTAGATATATTATTTCTAGTATTTCTTAATAAAGTCAATAATAAATGTCCTGCAATTATATTGGCTGTTAGTCGAATTGCTAAAGTTCTTGGTCGAATAATGTTTCTAATTGTTTCAATTAAAACTATAAAGGGTATTAAAATTGAGGGAGTTCCTTGAGGAATTATATGGGTAAATATATGTTGAGAATTATTAATTCAACCATAAAGTATAAATCTTAATCATAATGATAATGAAATAGATAATGAAATAGTTAGATGACTAGTACTTGTAAAAATATATGGAAATAATCCTAGTAAATTATTAAATAAAATAAATGTAAATAATCTAATAAAAATAAATGTTGATCCTTTAAATCTATTTGGACCTAATAAATTTTTAAATTCAAAATGTAATTTGTTAATAATTATATTTCATAGAATAAATTGACGATTTGGGATTAATCAAAATGAGTAAGGGATAAATATAATTCCAATAATAGTTCTTAATCAATTAAATGGAAGATTAAATAAATTAGTAGATGGATCAAAAATTGAAAATAAATTAGTTATCATTTTCAATTAAAATATTTTTTTTTTAAATTAAATAATATATAATTTTTATTTTTTTTATTAGGTTTAAAAATATAAAAATTTAAAATATTAAATATGATAAAAATAATTAAGAATAAAATAAAAGAAATAATTCAATTAATGGGTATTATTTGAGGAATAAAAGAATATTAATTATATTTTTATAATAATTTAAATTTGACATATTTATGTTATTTATTTAACTAATTCTTTATTTTAAATTAATTAAATTTATATTATCATTAGAAGTATTTGTTAAATTACTATAAATTGGTTTAAGAGACCATTACTTACTTTCAGTCATCTAATGAAAAATTATTAATTCAATTAATAAAGTTTTTAATTGAAATTCTTTCAATTACAATAGGTATAAATCTATGATTTGCTCCACAAATTTCTGAGCATTGTCCAAAAAATAATCCTGGTTTATTAATAAAAAAGTTTGTTTGATTAAGGCGTCCTGGATTAGCATCTACTTTAATTCCTAATGATGGTACAGTTCAAGAATGAATAACATCGGTAGCAGTAATTAAAATTCGAATTTGGTTATTTATAGGAAGAATAATTCGATTATCTACATCTAATAATCGAAAATTATTATTATTATATTGAATTATATAAGAATCAAATTCAATATTATTAAAATCTGAGTATTCATATCTTCAATATCATTGGTGACCAATAGATTTTAAAGTAATTAATGGGTTATTTAATTCGTCTAATAGATAAAGTAATCGTAAGGAAGGAAGAGCAATAAAAATTAAAGTAATTGCTGGTAAAATAGTTCAAATTATTTCAATTAATTGTTCTTCTAATAAAAATCGGTTGATATATTTATTAAAAAACAAAGATATTATTAAGTATCTTACTAAAATAGTAATTATAATTAAAATAATTAAAGTATGATCGTGAAAAAAAATAATTTGTTCTATTAATGGTGAAGCTCTATTTTGTAAATTTATATTAGATCATGTTGCCATTTCTAAAAAAAGGATAAACCTTTATAAATGGGTTTTAAATCCATTACATATAATCTGTCATATTAGAAATTTCTTAAAATAGGTAATTCGTTATAAGAGTGTTCTAAAGGTGGAAGATTTTGAAATCATTCAATGGATGAAGGTATATTTAAAGAAAATAAAATAATTCGTTGATTAATTATAGATTCTCAAATAATTATTATTATTATTATTATTGATAGTAATGAAATATATGATCCAAATGATGAAATAATATTTCATGAAATAAATCTATCAGGATAATCAGAATAACGTCGAGGTATTCCTGCTAAACCTAAAAAATGTTGGGGAAAAAATGTTAAATTGACCCCTAAAAATATTAAAGTAAATTGAATTTTTAATATTAAAGGATTTAATGTAAATCCTGTAAAAAGTGGGTATCAATGAATAAATCCTCCAAAAATAGTAAAAACAGCTCCTATAGATAATACATAATGAAAATGAGCTACTACATAATAAGTATCATGTAAGGTAATATCAATAGAAGAATTAGCTAAGATTACTCCTGTTAATCCTCCTACAGTAAATAAAAAAACAAATCCTAATCTTCATAATATTGAAGGTCTATAATTAATTTGAGTTCCATGAAGAGTTGCTATTCAACTAAAAATTTTAATTCCAGTGGGCACTGCAATAATTATAGTTGCTGAAGTAAAATAAGCTCGTGTATCAATATCTATTCCTACAGTAAATATATGATGAGCTCAAACAATAAATCCTAATAATCCAATGGCTATTATAGCATAAATTATTCCTAAACATCCAAAAGTTTCTTTTTTTCCTCTTTCTTGAGAAATAATATGTGAAATTATTCCAAATCCTGGTAAAATTAAAATGTAAACTTCTGGATGCCCAAAAAATCAAAATAAATGTTGGTATAAAATAGGATCTCCTCCTCCTGCAGGATCAAAAAAAGAAGTGTTAATATTCCGGTCAGTTAGTAATATTGTAATAGCTCCTGCTAAAACAGGGAGGGATAATAATAATAGTAATGCTGTAATACCTACAGCTCATACAAATAAAGGTATTTGGTCAAAGGATAAATTTTTAATTCGTATGTTAATAATTGTTGTAATAAAATTAATAGCTCCTAAAATTGATGAAATTCCAGCTAAATGTAATGAAAAAATAGCTAAATCTACTGAAGATCCTTGATGAGCAATATTAGAAGAAAGAGGGGGATAAACAGTTCATCCAGTTCCAGCACCGTTTTCTACGATTCTTCTAGAGATTAATAAAGTTAAAGAAGGGGGTAATAATCAAAATCTTATATTATTTATTCGTGGGAAAGCTATATCAGGGGCCCCCAATATAAGAGGTACTAATCAATTTCCGAATCCTCCAATTATAATAGGTATTACTATAAAAAAAATTATAATAAATGCATGTGCTGTTACAATAGTATTATAAATTTGATCATCTCCAATTAAAGATCCAGGAATTCCTAGTTCAGTACGAATCAATAATCTTAAAGATGTTCCAATTATTCCTGCCCAAATTCCAAAAATAAAGTATAAGGTTCCAATATCTTTATGATTAGTTGAATAAAATCATTTTCGCTATAATAAAATGGCTGAGAATTAAGCGATAAATTGTAAATTTATTAACGAAAATTATTTTCTTTTATTAAATTTAGTCTTATATTCAATATAATTGATTTAAAATTGCAAATTTTAAGGGGTAAAAATACTAAGGCTTAAAGAAAACATTCTCTTTATAAATAATTTTGAAGACTATTAGTTTAATTAACTTAAAACCTTAAAAAAAATATAAGGTTCTAATAATTATTCTTATAATAGAAATTAAACTAATAATTATAATGATAATAAAATAATTATTTTTAATATTAATTTTAAATCATTTTAATTTTAAATAATTAAATATAAAACATGAATAAGAAATACGAATATAATAAAATAAAGTAATTAATCTTATTATAATAAAAATAAAAGATATAAAATAAAATTGATTATTAATTAAAAAATTAATAGCTATTCATTTAGGGAAAAATCCTAAAAAAGGAGGTATTCCTCCTAAGGATAAAAAATTAATAAAAATAAAAAATTTTATATTAAAATTTATATTTAAAATAAATAATTGATTAATAAAATAAATATTTAAAATATAAAATATGAAACATATAATTCTAATTAAAAAAGAATATATAAAAAAATATAATATTCATATTATTTCTCTAATTATAATAGAAACTATTATTCAACCTAAATTATTAATTGAAGAAAATGATATTAATTTTCGTAAAGAAGTTTGATTAATACCTCCAATAGCTCCAATGATTGTGTTAATGATTCTAATTAAAATTAAAAAATTTTTATTTAAATAATATGATATTAAAATTATAGGGGTAATTTTTTGTCATGTTATCAAAATTAAACAATTTATTCAATTTATACCTTCGATAATATTAGGAAATCAGAAATGAAAGGGGGCTGATCCTATTTTTATTATTATTGAAGAATTAATTAAAATTGAAATTAAATTATTTATTTCAAAATTTTTTATTAAAATTATTTTTAATAAAATTGTAAATAAAAAATTAATTGATGCAATTGATTGGGTTAAAAAATATTTTAATGAAGCTTCAGAAGATAATAAATTATTAGAATTTGAAATTATAGGAATAAATCTTAATAAATTAATTTCTAATCCAATTCAACATCCAATTCAAGAGTTGGAAGAAATAGAAATTAATGTTCTAAAAATTATAATAAAAAAAAAAAATATTTTATTAGAATTAACATTAAAAAAAATATAAATTATTAATTATTTTCAAAAAAAAAATTTAAAATTTAATAGATATTTAAATATAATAATTTATTTTATATTTTAGTGTAAGGAGCACAGTAATTTTTGATATTATTAGATATAGTTTAATTCTATAAAATATAATAAAGGTAAAATAATTACATAATTTATTCTATCAAAATAATCCTTTTTCAGGCACTTTATAATAAGAATATAATTTTTTAAAAAAAAGATTATTTCTTTATATTTGGGGTATGAGCCCAAAAGCTTTAATTAGCTTATTTTTAATTTTTTTTTTATTATAAAAATTATTAAGAATGGTTTAATTATTTTATAAATATAATAATTTATTTTATTTTATATTAAATATTTAATATTATAATACTTGTATATATATATATATATTTATAATTAATTAATAAT